>JAVKPL010006358.1:0-12500 GCA_032173675.1 Gastrolobium villosum
CTTGGTGCTCCGTGGGCTAGCCATTGTGCACCAGAATGAGTCGTGGTTCACTAGAATGAGCCGTGGTGCACCATGGGCTAGCCGCGGTGCACCAGACTGAGCCGTGGTGTACCATAGGCTAGCGACGGTGCACCAGAATGAGCCGTGGGGCACCACGGGCTAGCCGCAGTGCACTAGAATGAGTCGTGGTGCACCATGGGCTAGCCGCGGTGTACCAGAATGAGCCGGGGGCACCAGAATGAGCCGTGGTTCACCATGGGCTAGCCGCGGTGCACAAGAATGAGTCGTGGTGCACCATGGGCAAGCAGCGGTGCACCAGAATGAGCCGCAGTGCACCAGAATGAGCCGTGGTGCACCATGGGCTAGCTGCGATGCACCAGAATGAAGCGTGGTGGACCATTGGCTAGCCGCGGTGCACCAGAATGAGCCGTGGTGCACCATTAGATAGCCGCGGTGCAAAAGAATGAGCTGTGCTGCACCATGGGCTAGCCGAGGTGCACCAGAATGAGCCAAGGTGCACCATGGGCTAGCCGTGGTGCACCAGAATGAGCCGCGGTGCACCGCAATGAGCCGGGGTGCACCATGGACTAGTCGCGGTGCATCATAATGAGCCACGGCGCACCAGAATGAGCCGTGGTGCACCATGGGCTAGCCGCAGTGCACCAGAATAAGCCGCCATACACCAAAATAAGCCGTGCTGTACCATGGGCTAGCCACGGTGCACCGAAATGAGCCGTGGTGCACCTTGGGCTAGCCGTGGTGCACCGGAATGAGCCGTGGTGCACCATGGGCTAGCCATAGTGCACCCTGGGCTAGCCACGGTGCACCATGGGCAAGCGGCGGTGCACCAGAATGAGCCATGGTACACCAGAATGAGCTATGGTGCACCAGAATGAGCCGTTGTGCACTATTGGATAGCCACGGTGCACCAGAATGAGACGGGGTGCATCGCGGTCTAGCCGCGGTGCACGAGAATGAGCTATGGTGTACCTGAATGAGCCGTGGTGCACCATGGGCTAGCCGCGTTGCACCAGAATGTGCTGGGGTGCACCAGAATGAGCCGTGGTGCACTAGAATGAGCCAGGGTGCACCAGAATGAGCAATGGTGCACCAGAATGAGCCGCGATGCACCAGAATGAGTCGTGGTGCACCATTGGCTAGCCGCGGTGCACCAGAATGAGCCGTGGTTCACCAGAATGAGCCGTGGTGCACCATGGGCTAGCCGCGGTGCACCAGACTGAGCCGTGGTGTACCATAGGCTAGCGACGGTGCACCAGAATGAGCCGTGGTGCACCATGGGCTAGCCGCAGTGCACTAGAATGAGTCGTGGTGCACTATGGGCTAGCCGCGGTGTACCAGAACGAGCTGGGGGGCACCAGAATGAGCCGTGGTTCACCATGGGCTAGCCGCGGTGCACCAGAATGAGTCGTGGTGCACCATGAGCAAGCAGCGGTGCACCAGAATGAGCCGCAGTGCACCAGAATGAGCCGTGGTGCACCATGGGCTAGCTGCGGTGCACCAGAATGAGCCGTGGTGCACCATGAGATAGCCGCGGTGCAAAAGAATGAGCTGTGCTGCACCATGGGCTAGCCGAGGTGCACCAGAATGAGACGGGGTGCACCATGGGCTAGCCGCGGTGCACCGGAATGAGCCGCGGTGCACCATGGGCTAGCCGCGGTGCACCGGAATGAGCCGCGGTGCACCAGAATCAGCCGTGGTGCACCATGGGCTAGCCGCGGTGCACCAGAATGAGCCGTGGTGCACCAGAATGAGCCGTGGTGCACCATGGACTAGTCGCGGTGCATCAGAATCAGCCGCGGTGCACCAGAACGAGCTGTGGTGCACCATGGGCTAGCCGCAGTGCACCAGAATAAGCCGCCATACACCAAAATAAGCCGTGGTGTACCATGGGTTAGCCGCGGTGCACCGAAATGAGCCGTGGTGCACCGCAATGAGCCGTGGTGCACCATGGACTAGCCGCGGTGCACCAGAATGAGCCTTGGTGCACCATGGGCTAGCCGCGATGCACCAGAATGAGCCGTGGTGCACCATGGGCTAGCTGCAGTTCACGAGAATGAGCCGTGGTGCACCATGGGCTAGCCATCGTGCACCCTGGGCTAGCCACGGTGCACCATGGGCAAGCGGCGGTGCACCAGAATGAGCCATGGTGCACCATGGGCTAGCCGCAGTGCACCGTGGCCTAGCACGGTGCCCCATGGGCAAGCGGCGGTGCACCAGAATGAGCCGCAGTTCACCAGAACGAGCCGGGGTGCACCAGTGAGGCATCGAATTTTGATCTGCCAAGACTTTGATTGTGGTGCTCCCACGATTTTTGAGTTCCGCCAACTCATTTGATAGTGTTTCTGCATTTGTTTTGGTCAATTTTAAGTGTAGTCTATCATCGGGTGCACCTCTTCCGGCACCAGTCAAGCATCAGGCGCATCTCGTCAGGCACCCAGTGCACCATGCCATGCACCTCGTCAGGCACCGAGTCAAGCATAAGGTGCACCATGCCTGCAGGTCGGGGCACCAAGTCAAGCATCCGGGGCATCTGGTCGGGCACCAGGTGCACAGCCGACCGCGGGCATGGGATGGCTGGCAACTGCTCCCCCTATAATAGCCTTATATGCAGTTGCCAGTTTTGCACAAGTAAATACCTTTTTTCTGAGGAGGAAGAAGTCCAAATTCGGATCTAGAAATTGAATTTCGGTCTGATTTTTTGCATTCATGCTTGGAAAAACCATATCTTACTCTTCCCAAAGTCCCATGATTTTTCTCCATGGGATTAATTTAATATTAATTTTTCAAGAGGCGTAATTTGAGAAAATCCGAAAAAATGGAAAATCGTACCTAGACATCGAATTTTGTTCTGATTTGTAAACATCCATGCTAAAATATATCCAACATCCTCTCCAAGTTTCATTGGATTTCATAGAAGGATTGGTTTTAATGAATTTTTGGAGACTATTCCTCCTCCCCCCATATAATAGGCTTATATGCATTTTGCCAATTTTGCACAAGTAGACTCTTTTTTTGCAAGGAGGAAGAAGGCCCAATTTGTAGAGGGTGGCCATCCGATCAAAACTATCCAGAGAATCGTTACCCCCACCCTATTTTTGCCAAATTCCATCGTTTAGACCACTTTTTCGTTGCCCGAAATATTTTTTATCAATCCTTGAACAAGCGAAAATTGAAAAAATCTGAAAAAATGGAAAAGCATACCCCAACATCGAATTTTGAGCTGTTTTTTTGCAGGCGTCCATACTTAAATATATCCAACATCCCCTCCAAGTTTCATTGGATTTCATGGAGAATTTTTACATTGACCTGAATATGGCTGCTCCCCCCTAACCTGTAGGAAACTTGCCTTGAATGCATGCAACTGCCAAGACTTTGTGTGTGGTGCTCCCACGATTTTTGTGTTCCTCCAACTAATTTGATAGTGTTTCTGCTTTTGTTTTGGTCAATTTTTAGTGTAGTCTATCATCGAAGGCACCACCACCACTCACACGCCCTCGCATTCAGTGCGACCCAACACCACAAAACGTACCACAACCCACATTGCCTACGGCATGCGCGCGATGGAAGCATCCGGTAGCGCCATGTCCATCTCGCTAGGCATGATCGATACCATCAAGAACCAGCCCTCGCCGCCGTCAATTCCTTTCACAACTTGTTCAGTCGTGATTCATCCGGGTGCCTCCACAAGATCAACGATGCACGTAAGGCAATAACAGCCGGGATCGGGGTAAGTCCCCAAAACGCACCGCCGCGCATGCATTAACGACGCTAAATCATCGTCAAGCATAGGGTGCACCATGCCTGACGGTCGGGGCACCACGTCAGGCACCAGGCGCGCCTCATGGGGCACCATGTCAAGCATCCGGGGCATCAAGTCGGGCACCAGGTGCACAGCCCACCGCGGGCATGGGACAGCAGGAAGCTGCTCCCCCCTATAATAGCCTTACATGCAGTTTCCAGTTTTGCACAAGTAAATACCTTTTTTTCTGAGGAGGAAGAAGTCCAAATTCGGACCTAGAAATTGAATTTCGGTTTGATTTTTTGCTTGCATGCTTGGAAAAACCATATCTTACTGTTCCCAAAGTTTCATGATTTTTCTCCATGGGATTAATTTAATATTAATTTTTCAAGAGGCGTAATTTGAGAAAATCCGAAAAAATGGAAAATCGTACCTAGACATCGAATTTTGTTCTGATTTTTTGTAAACATCCATGCTAAAATATATCCAACATCCTCTCCAAGTTTCATTGGATTTCATAGAAGGATTGGTTTTAATGAATTTTTGGAGACTATTCCTCCTCCCCCCATATAATAGGCTTATATGCATTTTGCCAATTTTGCACAAGTAGACTCTTTTTTTGCAAGGAGGAAGAAGGCCCAATTTGTAGAGGGTGGCCATCCGATCAAAACTATCCAGAGAATCGTTACCCCCACCCTATTTTTGCCAAATTCCATCGTTTAGACCACTTTTTCGTTGCCCGAAATATTTTTTTATCAATCCTTGAACAAGCGAAAATTGAAAAAATCTGAAAAAATGGAAAAGCATACCCCAACATCGAATTTTGAGCTGTTTTTTTGCAGGCGTCCATACTTAAATATATCCAACATCCCCTCCAAGTTTCATTGGATTTCATGGAGAATTTTTACATTGACCTGAATATGGCTGCTCCCCCCTAACCTGTAGGAAACTTGCCTTGTATGCATGCAACTGCCAAGACTTTGTGTGTGGTGCTCCCACGATTTTTGTGTTCCTCCAACTAATTTGATAGTGTTTCTGCTTTTGTTTTGGTCAATTTTTAGTGTAGTCTATCATCGAAGGCACCACCACCACTCACACGCCCTCGCATTCATTGCGACCCAACACCACAAAACGTACCACAACCCACATTGCCTACGGCATGCGCGCGATGGAAGCATCCGGTAGCGCCATGTCCATCTCGCTAGGCATGATCGATACCATCAAGAACCAGCCCTCGCCGCCGTCAATTCCTTTCACAACTTGTTCAGTCGTGATTCATCCGGGTGCCTCCACAAGATCAACGATGCACGTAAGGCAATAACAGCCGGGATCGGGGTAAGTCCCCAAAACGCACCGCCGCGCATGCATTAACGACGCTAAATCATCGTCAAGCATAGGGTGCACCATGCCTGACGGTCGGGGCACCACGTCAGGCACCAGGCGCGCCTCATGGGGCACCATGTCAAGCATCCGGGGCATCAAGTCGGGCACCAGGTGCACAGCCCACCGCGGGCATGGGACAGCAGGAAGCTGCTCCCCCCTATAATAGCCTTACATGCAGTTTCCAGTTTTGCACAAGTAAATACCTTTTTTCTGAGGAGGAAGAAGTCCAAATTTGGACCTAGAAATTGAATTTCGGTTTGATTTTTTGCTTGCATGCTTGGAAAAACCATATCTTACTGTTCCCAAAGTTTCATGATTTTTCTCCATGGGATTAATTTAATATTAATTTTTCAAGAGGCGTAATTTGAGAAAATCCGAAAAAATGGAAAATCGTACCTAGACATCGAATTTTGTTCTGATTTTTTGTAAACATCCATGCTAAAATATATCCAACATCCTCTCCAAGTTTCATTGGATTTCATAGAAGGATTGGTTTTAATGAATTTTTGGAGACTATTCCTCCTCCCCCCATATAATAGGCTTATATGCATTTTGCCAATTTTGCACAAGTAGACTCTTTTTTTGCAAGGAGGAAGAAGGCCCAATTTGTAGAGGGTGGCCATCCGATCAAAACTATCCAGAGAATCGTTACCCCCACCCTATTTTTGCCAAATTCCATCGTTTAGACCACTTTTTCGTTGCCCGAAATATTTTTTATCAATCCTTGAACAAGCGAAAATTGAAAAAATCTGAAAAAATGGAAAAGCATACCCCAACATCGAATTTTGAGCTGTTTTTTTGCAGGCGTCCATACTTAAATATATCCAACATCCCCTCCAAGTTTCATTGGATTTCATGGAGAATTTTTACATTGACCTGAATATGGCTGCTCCCCCCTAACCTGTAGGAAACTTGCCTTGTATGCATGCAACTGCCAAGACTTTGTGTGTGGTGCTCCCACGATTTTTGTGTTCCTCCAACTAATTTGATAGTGTTTCTGCTTTTGTTTTGGTCAATTTTTAGTGTAGTCTATCATCGAAGGCACCACCACCACTCACACGCCCTCGCATTCAGTGCGACCCAACACCACAAAACGTACCACAACCCACATTGCCTACGGCATGCGCGCGATGGAAGCATCCGGTAGCGCCATGTCCATCTCGCTAGGCATGATCGATACCATCAAGAACCAGCCCTCGCCGCCGTCAATTCCTTTCACAACTTGTTCAGTCGATTCATCCGGGTGCCTCCACAAGATCAACGATGCACGTAAGGCAATAACAGCCGGGATCGGGGTAAGTCCCCAAAACGCACCGCCGCGCATGCATTAACGACGCTAAATCATCGTCAAGCATAGGGTGCACCATGCCTGACGGTCGGGGCACCACGTCAGGCACCAGGCGCGCCTCATGGGGCACCATGTCAAGCATCCGGGGCATCAAGTCGGGCACCAGGTGCACAGCCCACCGCGGGCATGGGACAGCAGGAAGCTGCTCCCCCCTATAATAGCCTTACATGCAGTTTCCAGTTTTGCACAAGTAAATACCTTTTTTCTGAGGAGGAAGAAGTCCAAATTCGGACCTAGAAATTGAATTTCGGTTTGATTTTTTGCTTGCATGCTTGGAAAAACCATATCTTACTGTTCCCAAAGTTTCATGATTTTTCTCCATGGGATTAATTTAATATTAATTTTTCAAGAGGCGTAATTTGAGAAAATCCGAAAAAATGGATAATCGTACCTAGACATCGAATTTTGTTCTGATTTTTTGTAAACATCCATGCTAAAATATATCCAACATCCTCTCCAAGTTTCATTGGATTTCATAGAAGGATTGGTTTTAATGAATTTTTGGAGACTATTCCTCCTCCCCCCCATATAATAGGCTTATATGCATTTTGCCAATTTTGCACAAGTAGACTCTTTTTTTGCAAGGAGGAAGAAGGCCCAATTTGTAGAGGGTGGCCATCCGATCAAAACTATCCAGAGAATCATTACCCCCACCCTATTTTTGCCAAATTCCATCGTTTAGACCACTTTTTCGTTGCCCGAAATATTTTTTATCAATCCTTGAACAAGCGAAAATTGAAAAAATCTGAAAAAATGGAAAAGCATACCCCAACATCGAATTTTGAGCTGTTTTTTTGCAGGCGTCCATACTTAAATATATCCAACATCCCCTCCAAGTTTCATTGGATTTCATGGAGAATTTTTACATTGACCTGAATATGGCTGCTCCCCCCTAACCTGTAGGAAACTTGCCTTGTATGCATGCAACTGCCAAGACTTTGTGTGTGGTGCTCCCACGATTTTTGTGTTCCTCCAACTAATTTGATAGTGTTTCTGCTTTTGTTTTGGTCAATTTTTAGTGTAGTCTATCATCGAAGGCACCACCACCACTCACACGCCCTCGCATTCAGTGCGACCCAACACCACAAAACGTACCACAACCCACATTGCCTACGGCATGCGCGCGATGGAAGCATCCGGTAGCGCCATGTCCATCTCGCTAGGCATGATCGATACCATCAAGAACCAGCCCTCGCCGCCGTCAATTCCTTTCACAACTTGTTCAGTCGTGATTCATCCGGGTGCCTCCACAAGATCAACGATGCACGTAAGGCAATAACAGCCGGGATCGGGGTAAGTCCCCAAAACGCACCGCCGCGCATGCATTAACGACGCTAAATCATCGTCAAGCATAGGGTGCACCATGCCTGACGGTCGGGGCACTACGTCAGGCACCAGGCGCGCCTCATGGGGCACCATGTCAAGCATCCGGGGCATCAAGTCGGGCACCAGGTGCACAGCCCACCGCGGGCATGGGACAGCAGGAAGCTGCTCCCCCCTATAATAGCCTTACATGCAGTTTCCAGTTTTGCACAAGTAAATACCTTTTTTCTGAGGAGGAAGAAGTCCAAATTCGGACCTAGAAATTGAATTTCGGTTTGATTTTTTGCTTGCATGCTTGGAAAAACCATATCTTACTGTTCCCAAAGTTTCATGATTTTTCTCCATGGGATTAATTTAATATTAATTTTTCAAGAGGCGTAATTTGAGAAAATCCGAAAAAATGGAAAATCGTACCTAGACATCGAATTTTGTTCTGATTTTTTGTAAACATCCATGCTAAAATATATCCAACATCCTCTCCAAGTTTCATTGGATTTCATAGAAGGATTGGTTTTAATGAATTTTTGGAGACTATTCCTCCTCCCCCCATATAATAGGCTTATATGCATTTTGCCAATTTTGCACAAGTAGACTCTTTTTTTGCAAGGAGGAAGAAGGCCCAATTTGTAGAGGGTGGCCATCCGATCAAAACTATCCAGAGAATCATTACCCCCACCCTATTTTTGCCAAATTCCATCGTTTAGACCACTTTTTCGTTGCCCGAAATATTTTTTATCAATCCTTGAACAAGCGAAAATTGAAAAAATCTGAAAAAATGGAAAAGCATACCCCAACATCGAATTTTGAGCTGTTTTTTTGCAGGCGTCCATACTTAAATATATCCAACATCCCCTCCAAGTTTCATTGGATTTCATGGAGAATTTTTACATTGACCTGAATATGGCTGCTCCCCCCTAACCTGTAGGAAACTTGCCTTGTATGCATGCAACTGCCAAGACTTTGTGTGTGGTGCTCCCACGATTTTTGTGTTCCTCCAACTAATTTGATAGTGTTTCTGCTTTTGTTTTGGTCAATTTTTAGTGTAGTCTATCATCGAAGGCACCACCACCACTCACACGCCCTCGCATTCAGTGCGACCCAACACCACAAAACGTACCACAACCCACATTGCCTACGGCATGCGCGCGATGGAAGCATCCGGTAGCGCCATGTCCATCTCGCTAGGCATGATCGATACCATCAAGAACCAGCCCTCGCCGCCGTCAATTCCTTTCACAACTTGTTCAGTCGTGATTCATCCGGGTGCCTCCACAAGATCAACGATGCACGTAAGGCAATAACAGCCGGGAACGGGGTAAGTCCCCAAAACGCACCGCCGCGCATGCATTAACGACGCTAAATCATCGTCAAGCATAGGGTGCACCATGCCTGACGGTCGGGGCACCACGTCAGGCACCAGGCGCGCCTCATGGGGCACCATGTCAAGCATCCGGGGCATCAAGTCGGGCACCAGGTGCACAGCCCACCGCGGGCATGGGACAGCAGGAAGCTGCTCCCCCCTATAATAGCCTTACATGCAGTTTCCAGTTTTGCACAAGTAAATACCTTTTTTCTGAGGAGGAAGAAGTCCAAATTCGGACCTAGAAATTGAATTTCGGTTTGATTTTTGCTTGCATGCTTGGAAAAACCATATCTTACTGTTCCCAAAGTTTCATCTTTTCATTGATCTGAATAACATAACTCCACACGTAACAGCATCATTACTTTATAACTGACCCATTAATCATTGATTTGAATAACATAACTCCACACGTAACAGCCTCATTACTTTATAACTAACTCATTAATATCATCCAAGTTTCATCCCGCATCGCAATCCTCTTCATTGATCTGAATAACATAACTCCACACGTAACAGCCTCATTACTTTATAACTGACCCATTAATCATTGATGTGAATAACATAACTCCACACGTAACAGCCTCATTACTTTATAACTAACTCATTAATATCATCCAAGTTTCATCCCGCATCGCAATCCTCTTCATTGATCTGAATAACATAACTCCACACGTAACAGCCTCATTACTTTATAACTGACTCATTAATCATTGATGTGAATAACATAACTCCACACGTAACAGCCTCATTACTTTATAACTAACTCATTAATATCATCCAAGTTTCATCCCGCATCGCAATCCTCTTCATTGATCTGAATAACATAACTCCACACGTAACAGCCTCATTACTTTATAACTGACTCATTAATCATTGATGTGAATAACATAACTCCACACGTAACAGCCTCATTACTTTATAACTAACTCATTAATATCATCCAAGTTTCATCCCGCATCGCAATCCTCTTCATTGATCTGAATAACATAACTCCACACGTAACAGCCTCATTACTTTATAACTGACTCATTAATCATTGATGTGAATAACATAACTCCACACGTAACAGCCTCATTACTTTATAACTAACTCATTAATATCATCCAAGTTTCATCCCGCATCGCAATCCTCTTCATTGATCTGAATAACATAACTCCACACGTAACAGCCTCATTACTTTATAACTGACTCATTAATCATTGATGTAAATAAATAAAATAAATACACACAAAACATAATCATTACTTTATAACTAACTCATTAATATCATCCAAGTTTCATCCCGCATCGCAATCCTCTTCATTGATCTGAATAACATAACTCCACACGTAACAGCCTCATTACTTTATAACTGACCCATTAATCATTGATGTGAATAACATAACTCCACACGTAACAGCCTCATTACTTTATAACTAACTCATTAATATCATCCAAGTTTCATCCCGCATCGCAATCCTCTTCATTGATCTGAATAACATAACTCCACACGTAACAGCCTCATTACTTTATAACTGACTCATTAATCATTGATGTGAATAACATAACTCCACACGTAACAGCCTCATTATTTTATAACTAACTCATTAATATCATCCAAGTTTCATCCCGCATCGCAATCCTTTTCATTGATCTGAATAACATAACTCCACACGTAACAGCCTCATTACTTTATAACTGACCCATTAATCATTGATGTGAATAACATAACTCCACACGAACAGCCTCATTACTTTATAACTAACTCATTAATATCATCCAAGTTTCATCCCGCATCGCAATCCTCTTCATTGATCTGAATAACATAACTCCACACGTAACAGCCTCATTACTTTATAACTGACTCATTAATCATTGATGTGAATAACATAACTCCACACGTAACAGCCTCATTACTTTATAACTAACTCATTAATATCATCCAAGTTTCATCCCGCATCGCAATCCTCTTCATTGATCTGAATAACATAACTCCACACGTAACAGCCTCATTACTTTATAACTGACTCATTAATCATTGATGTGAATAACATAACTCCACACGTAACAGCCTCATTATTTTATAACTAACTCATTAATATCATCCAAGTTTCATCCCGTATCGCAATCCTCTTCATTGATCTGAATAACATAACTCCACACGTAACAGCCTTATTACTTTATAACTGACTCATTAATCATTGATGTGAATAACATAACTCCACACGCAATCCTCTTCATTGATCTGAATAACATAACTCAACACACGTAACAGCCTCATTACTTTATAACTGACTCATTAATCATTGATGTGAATAACATAACTCCACACGTAACAGCCTCATTACTTTATAACTAACTCATTAATATCATCCAAGTTTCATCCCGCATCGCAATCCTCTTCATTGATCTGAATAACATAACTCCACACGTAACAGCCTTATTACTTTATAACTGACTCATTAATCATTGATGTGAATAACATAACTCCACACGTAACAGCCTCATTACTTTATAACTAACTCATTAATATCATCCAAGTTTCATCCCGCATCGCAATCCTCTTCATTGATCTGAATAACATAACTCCACACGTAACAGCCTCATTACTTTATAACTGACCCATTAATCATTGATGTGAATAACATAACTCCACACGTAACAGCCTCATTACTTTGTAACTAACTCATTAATATCATCCAAGTTTCATCCCGCATCGCAATCATCTTTTCATTGATCTGAATAACATAACTCCACACGTAACAGCATCATTACTTTATAACTGACCCATTAATCATTGATTTGAATAACATAACTCCACACGTAACAGCCTCATTACTTTATAACTAACTCATTAATATCATCCAAGTTTCATCCCGCATCGCAATCCTCTTCATTGATCTGAATAACATAACTCCACACGTAACAGCCACATTACTTTATAACTGACCCATTAATCATTGATGTGAATAACATAACTCCACACGTAACAGCCTCATTACTTTATAACTAACTCATTAATATCATCCAAGTTTCATCCCGCATCGCAATCCTCTTCATTGATCTGAATAACATAACTCCACACGTAACAGCCTCATTACTTTATAACTGACTCATTAATCATTGATGTGAATAACATAACTCCACACGTAACAGCCTCATTACTTTATAACTAACTCATTAATATCATCCAAGTTTCATCCCGTATCGCAATCCTCTTCATTGATCTGAATAACATAACTCCACACGTAACAGCCTTATTACTTTATAACTGACTCATTAATCATTGATGTGAATAACATAACTCCACACGTAACAGCCTCATTACTTTATAACTAACTCAT
>JAVKPL010006359.1:0-25953 GCA_032173675.1 Gastrolobium villosum
GGTATAAAGTTGTGACATGATGCTCAGATACTCCGTAAAAGTAATATGTTCCTTATTATGAAAGAAAACTGCCAAAAATGTGCCGTGATGGCTATGGAAATGTGCCGTGATGGCTATATGATTACGAGGTAAAGTTGTTATGTGGCAGCATAACGTATATGAAAAGTATATGTGCCGTGATGGCTATATGAAAAGTATATAAGCATGCACCTTACATCATATCGCATTTTTGTACGCTTTGTGTGTGAAAGAATGGCATGGCATGCATGTACCAAGAGCATATAGGCCTTGCTTTTTAGAATAGTTATGTACAGGACCATGTGTTTAAGCAAGCATCATATAGGCATCCCTAAGGTACCAGGGTGTGGGACACTTGGCATCAGTCCGCATAGGCCCACAGTTGGAATCCACAGAGAGCTCAGGTGCCAGGAGTATTTGATTCCACTGTGAAGTGCGCGCACGACGGTGCTAAAAGCGCAAAGGAAAGGCGTTATATACGCAATATATATGAATATGATGAAAAGGAAAAAGGAAAAGGAACAAGGATATGTTGAAGTGACTGTTTATGATTTTGTGCCTAGTTAATACTGTTATATTATTGGTTTTGTTGCCACACTACTGGGATTATTCTCACCCCTTCGGGGCTGCTATTTTCCTAAATGGCAGGAGGACGTAAAAGCATTTGAAGGAGTGATGTTTGCTGTTGCTTGCTGATGCATGGATTTGTACTGTTGCTGTTTGATTGATTGGATGACTGTAATGCGTAATATTTTGGTACTCTTGGATGACTGTAGACTTTATCATCTCTATTTTACCTTGAACTTTTATGAACAACGGCTATTTTGGAAAACGTTTGTGAAAGGAATTTTTGAAAGACTTAAGTGCTGAAATTTTTACAGTGCACCTTACGGGTGGTGTTTTTATGAGCAAATGAACTCCGATTTACTATTATTTTATATGCACGCGAAGCCCCCAACGTGCTCTTTCTAAATCACTTGAAATATTTTTTATCGTCCAAACAGAGGTGATAAGACTTTTGAAACGTCTTTCGGACTTTGAAGTTAGATTAAGAATTCTATAGTAGCTTATGTGACGTTAAAGACTCTAATTCCGCTTAGCACACGACTCTCTTGGATGCATACAAGGGAGGGCGTTACACTAATTGGTATCAGAGCAGTTTGGTCCATGGATTTGCTTGTGATTGATTGAATTGATTGTTGATTGTGTTTATCTGCTGATTGACTGTCTAAATGTGCTATAGTTTAATTGTTTGAGTATGTATTAACTAGGGTAGTTAGATTGTTAAGACCGTTCTGTGATAAGACACGGATGCATAGTTAACTTGTCCGAATTGAACTCGAGTACCTACTTGGGACTGCTGCCATAAATAACTTGCGATGAGCTTGATCAACTCATTTCATGATATTGTGAGTGCAGAAACATGGCAGGTGGTCGCGGTTCAACTCGGGGAAGGTCTGGCAATGCGGAAGAAGATCTTATCACTACCATTGGGGGACTGGCAACATTCATTCAGAATATGAGCCAAGAATGGCGCAACCATAGGCATCAGAATCAGAACCCACCCCCACTGCATGAAAATGCAGAAGAAATTGCCCGTTGGAGGTTGAAAGATTTCCGCAACTTCCAACCACCTACTTTTGAGGGTGAAGACAACCCCGAGGCTGCAGCGAAGTGGTTGCAGATGATCGAGCACATTTTCGAACGCATGGCATGCCCGGAAGAGCAGAAGACCGATTACGCATCGTACCAGCTGATGGGAGAAGCTTTAACATGGTGGACTGGTGCGGGGGCTCTGCTGAGAGCTCAGGACGTTGAACTGACATGGGCCGTATTCAGACAAGTCTTTTTGGATAAGTATTTCCCCAAAGCAATGAGGAGAATGAAGCACACAGAACTGCTGTCACTTAGGCAGGATAACATGTCGGTCAATGAGTACATTGCAAAATTTGGGAAGTTGATCGAGTACGCCAACTTTGACCGGAACATTTATGATGAGGAATGGCAGGTGGAGAAGTTCGAAAGCGGATTACATCCGGAAATCCGTAAGCTCATTTTGACAACGGCTAATCGTACACTTCCGGAACTCATCAATCAGAGTCGACAGGCCGAAGGAATCATCAACGAGGCCAAGAATCTGAATAAGCAACCAACCCAATTCCACGGAGGAAACAGAGCAGACAGATTCTTCAGGACGGTACCTGGTAGGGGTCGAGGCAGGGGTACGCAGTTGCAGGCGCGGCCTGGAAATTTTAAGAGAAGCAATACTGTTGGCCAATCGTCAACTGGACGGCAGGGTGCGACCGTTTGAGCTACATGTGGAAAGAATCACTTTGGAGTTTGTCGCAAGAACAACAATGCATGTTTCAGATGTGGCCAACAAGGACATTTTGCTTACGAATGCCCCCGGAACGCTAATCCACAGCCTACGCAAGCACGGGTGTTCACACTGGATGCGAAAGATGGTAATTTTCAACCTTTTTCTCTCATTTCTTTATTACAAGTTAGAAAAGAGCTCCGCAAGGGAGCAGCAGGGTATCTTTTGTCGATCGAGGCTGAGACCTCGGTTGACAATCAAATTCAGAATGTACCTGTAGTTAGAGAATTCGAGGAGGTATTCCCGGACGAAATACCTCGATTGCCTCCTCATAGGGAAATAGAATTTTCTATCGAACTTGTTCCTGGAGTTGGACCAATCTCCATTGCTCCGTATCGCATGGCGCCTTTGGAACTTCGCGAGTTGAAGAAGCAGATAGAAGAACTTTTGGCAAAGGAATTCATCAGACCGAGTACATCTCCATGGGGTGCTCCAGCCATCTTGATTAAGAAGAAGGATGGTAGTCTACGTCTGTGTGTAGATTATCGACAGCTGAACAAAGTTACGGTGAAGAATAAGTATCCGCTACCAAGGATCGACGATTTGATGAACCAGCTGAGAGGAGCCAGAGTCTTTTCCAAGATAGATTTACGATCGGGATACCATCAGATCCGGGTCAAACCGGAGGATATTCCGAAAACAGCTTTTAGGACTCGTTATGGGCACTACGAATATCAGGTGATTCCATTCGGACTTACAAATGCTCCAGCGGTATTCATGGACTACATGAACCGCATCTTCCGCCCCTTTCTTGATCAGTTTGTTATTGTGTTTATCGATGACATTCTGATTTACTCTACTAATGAAGAGCTGCATGCGGAACATTTGAGGATTGTCTTGCAAATCTTGAAAGAGAAGCAGTTGTACGCGAAGTGGTCGAAGTGCGAGTTTTGGCTTAAAGAGGTCCAGTTTCTGGGCCATGTCATTTCAACAGAAGGTATTGCGGTGGACCCCAGCAAGGTTGAAGCTGTCATGAATTGGGAACGACCCAAGACTGTCACCGAAGTAAGGAGTTTCTTAGGTCTTGCTGGATATTAGCGAAGGTTTATCCAGAATTTCTCTCAGATAGTGCAACCTCTTACCCGTCTCACTCGGAAGGACAAGCCTTTTGAGTGGACTGAAGCTTGTGAAGAATGTTTCATGGAATTGAAGAGCAGGTTAACGAGTGCTCCCGTACTCACGATTCCGGATCCTACCCGAAAGTTCGAAGTATACTGCGATGCGTCGCTGAAAGGACTTGGATGCGTGTTGATGCAGGATCGTATGGCGGTAGCTTATGCTTCTCGACAACTAAAGCCTCACGAAGAAAATTATCCTACGCACGATTTGGAGTTAGCAGCTATAGTGTTCGCACTCAAAATCTGGAGGCACCACTTGTATGGTTCGCAGTTTGATGTGTTCAGCGATCACAAGAGCCTGAAGTACTTGTTCGATCAGAAGGAGCTGAATATGCGGCAACGACGGTGGATGGAATTTCTGAAGGATTATGATTTTGAACTTAAATACCACCCAGGAAAGGCAAACGTGGTAGCTGACGCTCTGAGTAGGAAGACTCTGCACACTGCAACGCTGATGATGGAAGAACTGAAATTGTTTGAGGCCTTTCGAGATTTGAATTTATCTATAGACGAGAGAGGGCATAGCATAAGATTGGGAAATATAAAGGTGGAGAATGAATTGATCAGTAGAATTAAGGAGGCTCAGAAAGATGAAGAGTTAGTCCGCGAATTGGTTGGCAACCAAGATGTAGTAAAGGATGAGAATGATATTTGGAGATTCCAAGGCCGGTTAGTTGTGCCGAATGATGAGTTGAAGCAAGAAGTTTTGCAGGAGGCTCATAAGGGTAAGTATGCAGTTCATCCTGGATCCACAAAGATGTACCATGATTTGAAGACCTCGTTTTGGTGGCCGGGTATGAAGCGTGATATTGCGGAGTATGTATCTCGATGCCTAACTTGTCAGAAGGTGAAGTACGAACATCAGAAACCCTCGGGACTCCTTCAACCTTTGGAGATTCCCGAATGGAAGTGGGACAGTATTGCGATGGATTTTGTAGTTGGACTTCCTCGGACGCGAGAAGGATATGATGCTATCTGGGTGATTGTCGATCGTTTAACGAAGTCAGCTCATTTCTTACGTGTTAGAACCACGTATGATACAGAGAGGCTTGCCAGAATTTATCTGCAGGAGATTGTGAAGCTGCACGGAGTTCCTACGAGTATTGTCAGTGATCGTGATCCCAAGTTTACATCTAAGTTTTGGGAATCTTTTCAAAGAGCATTAGGGACCCACTTGAGATTGAGTACTGCTTATCATCCGCAGACCGATGGACAGACAGAACGCACCATTCAAGCTCTAGAGGACATGTTGCGAGCATGCGTTTTGGAGTTAGGAGGCAGCTGGGATAATTATCTTTCTTTGATTGAATTTTCTTACAACAACAGTTACCATTCCAGTATTCAGATGGCACCGTATGAAGCTTTGTATGGGAGGAAATGCAGATCCCCTCTATGCTGGACTGAAGTGGGTGAGCGAAGTATGCTAGGACCTGACTTAATTCAAGAAACATCCGAACAGGTAAAGAAGATTCGGGAAAATATGCAGAGGGCTCAGGCCAGACAGAAGAGTTATTACGACAAGCGTCATAAGCCCCTATCTTTCGAAGTCGGAGACCATGTATTTTTGAGAATCACACCTACATCGGGACTCGGAAGGAGAATGGGAGTAAAGAAGCTAAGTCCCCGGTACTTAGGACCGTATCTGATTATGAACCGGATTGGAGAGTCTGCATACCGGTTGGCTTTACCACCCAATCTGTCAGGAATTCACAATGTATTTCATGTGTCGCAGCTACGGAGATATCTCTCGGATCCGTCTCACGTGTTACAGCCGGAAGAAGTGGAATTAAAGGAAAATCTGACGTATCAAGTGCAACCGTTCCAAATTCTTGAAAGATCCGTCAAGCGACTCCGTTCTAAAGAAATCCCGTTGGTGAAAGTATTATGGAACAACAGATCGGCAGCTGAAGCCACTTGGGAGCGCGAGGACGACATTCAGAAACGCTATCCAGAACTGTTTAACTCTTAAGTAAGTTTATTTTGGGGACAAAATTCCTATTTGGTGGGGAGAGTGTAACATCCCACATAATTAGTAAAATACATAAGTGTTATATTATATAGATGCATGTGTATGTTTGTTGGCTTGCGAAATTACATGGCCTTATCCTTGGATGAGACTAAGGTAAGTATTCAAATTAAAATCATAGGAGGGTGCATATGTAGGCATGTGAAACTTTTATTAAAATCCTATGAGTAATTGGATTGTGTGTTATAAGGCTTTAGTGTTTATTGGACTTGGGAAGTGGGCTAGTGTGTGGACTTGTCACCTTTAGACTTGTCTTATTGGATCCATTGTATGTGTAGGCCGATGGCCCAAGGAGGCTTATGGATCAATCTAGTTCAGCCCAATGTGTATCCATTCTTACCTCCCCTAAGCCTTGCCCAACAAGGTTGTTTGTGTACCAAGGAACTTTCACATGGCAAGAATAATCTTTTTTTTCCCACTCATTCATGCGCATAGGAAGATAGGAAAGACTTAGGAAAATCCTCCAAAGAGCCTTGCATGACCGCCACATCACTCCTTGCATGTGCACCATTTGACTTCAACTTCATTGCATGGAAGACACTTGTACTCTTTGGCATTCTTTTGGGCTGCATCCTTCCTCATTTAGGCGCACATGGAGAGGTCATAGATCAGATTTTTATGACACAAAATCTGCATTGAGTGTTGACCAAGAGAACCACCTTACACCTTCCATCATGAGTCTGAAATGTGCAGATTTCTGCATGCTTTTGCAGTCCATCATGAACCAAATCTGTCCCTTGCCTCCACATGCAACAAAAGAAGGATTTTTGGGCAGATTGCATGTGCTTTGAGTGGAGGAGAAATCTGCCAACTCCTTCCACTCCACCATGTGCGCATGGCTTGATTGCTTGTGTGAAAAATTCTGACTTAGGTAGCATCATTCAGATCTAAACCTCCCTCCTCACCTCCTTGCATGCGCATAGAGTATCCTAGAAGCAAGCTCCTTGCTTGTTCAAACCAAGTGTGCAGCCCCACTCCCACAAGAAATCAGAAATCTCCATGATGCCTCATCATTCCAACCTCTCCTCCCTTTCTCTTTAAGTTATGCGCACAAGAGGGAGCTGTCCTCATTTTACAAGTGCAGCCAACTCTCCTCTACTCCCCTCACTCTCCTAGCCGAACATACAAGCACACTTGGAGAAAGAAAGACTAAGCTAACTCACCTTCCCTCACACTCTCAAAGCCGTGGCCTAAGACATCAAGCAAGTGCAACCTTTCTTCTCTTTTCCCTCACTGTCCAGCCTTGTTCCTCAACCTTGGAAGCTGTCCAAAGTTGTTCTCCTCACCATTGTGTGCGCATAGACTATCTCCTAGGAAGAGTGGACTTGTTGTATAGTAAAGCTAGAAGGTGTGGTGTGTGATCCTTGACTAAGAAGTGTGTGCTACAAGAGGTAAGCCTAGAACTTAGACTTCTTTCATTATGTGTAACCATGTGTGTGCATGAGATGTTTCCTTGATTATGTTTTGTTTTGGACTCAAGAATGAGCATGGTAAAAGTATAAGGATGGAGCTATTTCATGATGATTTGTATGCATAAGTTATGGAATGAAAGTCTCATGGTTATGCTTGATTTGATGCCACTGTTTTGTATAGAAATGCCACTATTTTGAGGATAAATAGGCCACTGTTTCGGTTTGACAAGATCACCATTTTGATGCCACTGTTTATGCACACAATGCTCACTGTTTTAGTGTCTCACATGCCAATGTTTCTGCATAAAATGCTCACTGTTTTAGTACATGATGTGCCACTATTTTTGCACACAATGCTCACTGTTTTAGTGCCTCACATGCCACTGTTTCTGCATAAAATGCTCACTGTTTTAGTACATGGTGTGCCACTGTTTTTGCACACAAATGCTCATTGTTTTAGTACTTAATGTGCCACTGTTTCTGCATAAAATGATCACCATTTTGATGTCCAAACACCACTCTTTATGCCACTGTATTGGTGTTCAAATACTCCTAATTATGCCACTGTTTTGATGATCAAAAACCACTAGTTATGCCACTGTTTTAATGTCCAAAAATCACCATTCATGCCACTGTTTTAATGTCCAAAAATCACTATTTATGTCACTGTTTTAATGTCCAAAAATCACCATTCAGGCCACTGTTTTAATGTTCAAAAATCACCATTAATGCCACTGTTTGATGCCACTGTTTCTACCACTGTATGATGTATAAAATGCTACTGTTTCTGTTTGAAAATGGTCACTGTTTCTGCTGTAAGACGTTACTGTTTTTCTGCTGTAAAACGCCACTGTTTCTGCCCACTGTTTTAAGGAAAACGTCACTGTTTCTGCCCACTGTTTTTAAGAAAAATGTCACTGTATTCTGCTCACAGTTTTAAAGAACAACTCACTGTTTTCTGCTCACTATTTTAAGAACAAACGTCACTGTTTTCTGCTGTAAAACGCTGCTGTATGCTCACTGTTTTCTGCTGTAAAACACTGCTGTATGCTCACTGTTTTCCACTGTAAAATGCTGCTGTATGCTCACTGTTTCTGCTTTAAATCGCCGCTGTAAATGATTGGTTGTAATTGATTTAGGTGCGCTTAAGAAGTGAGATACTTCGCTGCTGTTTGGTATTGTTTAAGGCACACAAGGTAAGTGTCAGGCGATATTACCTAATGTGACTATTGACTACTGGTATAAAGTTGTGACATGATGCTCCATACTCCGTAAAAGTAATATGTTCCTTATTATGAAGGAAAACTGCCAAAAATGTGCCGTGATGGCTATGGAAATGTGCCGTGATGGCTATATGATTATGAGATAAAGTTGTTATGTGGCAGCATAACGTATATGAAAAGTATATGTGCCGTGATGGCTATATGAAAAGTATATAAGCATGCACCTTACATCATACCGCATTTTTGTACGCTTTGTGTGTGAAAGCATGGCATGGCATGCATGTACCAAGAGCATATAGGCCTTGCTTTTTAGAATAGTTATGTACAGGACCATGTGTTTGAGCAAGCATCATATAGGCATCCCTAAGGTACCAGGGTATGGGACACTTGGCATCAGTCCGCATAGGCCCACAGTTGGAATCCACAGAGAGCTCAGGTGCCAGGAGTATTTGATTCCACTGTGAAGTGCGCGCACGACGGTGCTAAAAGCGCAAAGGAAAGGCGTTATATACGCAATATATATGAATATGATGAAAAGGAAAAAGGAAAAGGAACAAGGATATGTTGAAGTGACTGTTTATGATTTTGTGCCTAGTTAATACTGTTATATTATTGGTTTTGTTGCCACACTACTGGGATTATTCTCACCCCTTCGGGGCTGCTATTTTCCTAAATGGCAGGAGGACGTAAAAGCATTTGAAGGAGTGATGTTTGCTGTTGCTTGCTGATGCATGGATTTGTACTATTGCTGTTTGATTGATTGGATGACTGTAATGCGTAATATTTTGGTACTCTTGGATGACTGTAGACTTTATCATCTCTATTTTACCTTGAACTTTTATGAACAGCGGCTATTTTGGAAAACGTTTGTGAAAGGAATTTTTGAAAGACTTAAGTGCTGAAATTTTTACAGTGCACCTTACGGGTGGTGTTTTTATGAGCAAACGAACTCCGATTTACTATTATTTTATATGCACGCGAAGCCCCCAACGTGCTCTTTCTAAATCACTTGAAATATTTTTTATCGTCCAAACAGAGGTGATAAGACTTTTGAAACGTCTTTCGGACTTTGAAGTTAGATTAAGAATTCTATAGTAGCTTATGTGACGTTAAAGACTCTAATTCCGCTTAGCAAACGACTCTCTTGGATGCATACAAGGGAGGGCGTTACAATAACAGTATTAACTAGGCACAAAATCATAAACAGTCACTTCAACATATCCTTGTTCCTTTTCCTTTTTCCTTTTCATCATATTCATATATATTGCGTATATTTCCTTTGCGCTTTTAGCACCGTCGTGCGCGCACTTCACAGTGGATATCATATACACATGGCACCTGAGCTCGGTGGATTCCAACTGTGGGCCTATGCGGACTGATGCCAAGTGTCCCATACCCTGGTACCTTAGGGATGCCTATATGATGCTTGCTCAAACACATGGTCCTGTACATAACTATTCTAAAAAGCAAGACCTATATGATCTTGGTACATGCATGCCATGCTATGCTTTCACACACAAAGCGTAAAAATAAATGCGGTATGATGTAAGGTGCATGCTTATATACTTTTCATGTAGCCATCACGGCACATATACTTGTCATATACGTTATGCTGCCACATAACAACTTTACCTCATAATCATATAGCCATCACGGCACATTCTTGGCAGTTTACTTTCATCATAAGGAACATAATTATTTTACGGAGTATGGAGCATCATGTCACAACTTTATACCAGTAGTCAATAGTCACATTAGGTAATATCGCCTGACACTTACCTTGCGTGCTTTAAATAATACCAAACAGCAGCGAAGTATCTCACTTCTTAAGCGCACCTAAATCAATTACAACCAATCATTTACAGCGGCGATTTACAGCAGAAACAGTGAGCATACAACAGCGTTTTACAGTAGAAACAGTGAGCATACAGCAGCGTTTTACAGCAGAAAACAGTGAGCATACAGCAGCGTTTTACAGTAGAAAACAGTGACGTTTGTTCTTAAAACAGTGAGCAGAAAACAGTGAGTTGTTCTTTAAAACAGGGAGCAGAAAACAGTGACGTTTTCCTTAAAAACAGTGGGCAGAAATAGTGACGTTTTCCTTAAAAACAGTGGGCAGAAACAGTGTCGTTTTACAGCAGGAAAATAGTAACACCTTACAGCAGAAACAGTGACCATTTTCAAACAGAAACAGTGGCATTTTGGACATCAAACAGTGGCAGAAACAGTGGCATCAAACAGTGGCAGAAACAGTGGCATTTGAACGTTAAAATAGTGACATAATCAGTGGCATTTGAGCATCAAAACGGTGGCATAAACGGTGGCATTTGAACCTCAAAACAGTGACATAAGTAGTTGTATTTGCACATCAAAACAGTGGCATGAATGGTAGGATTTGAACATCAAAACAGTGACACAAGTAGTGATTTTTTGAACATTAAAACAGTGGCATAAATAGTGATTTTTGAACATTAAAACAGTGGCATAAATAGTGATTTTTGAACATCAAAACAGTGGCATAACTAGTGATTTTTGAACATCAGAACAGTGGCATAAATAGTGATTTTTGAACATCAAAACAGTGGCATAGTTAGGAGTATTTGAACACCAAAATAGTGGCATAAAGAGTAGTGTTTGAACATCAAGATGGTGATCATTTTATGCAGAAACAGTGGCACATTAAGCACTAAAACAGTGAGTATTTTTGTGCAGAAACAGTGGCATGTGAGGCACTAAAACAGTGAGCATTTTGTGCAGAAACAGTGGCATGTGAGGCACTAAAACAGTAAGTATTTTGTGCAGAAACAGTGGCTTCAAAATGGTGATCTTTTCAAACAGAAACAGTGACATATTTATCCTCAAAACAGTGGCACTTTTAAACATAAACAGTGGCATTAACTCAAGCATAACCATGAGACTTTCATTCCATAACTTAAGCATACAAGTCATCATCAAATAGCTCCATCCTTATACTTTCACCATGCTCAAACAAGAATCCAAAACAAAACAGAATCAAGGAGACATCTCATGCACACACATGGTTACATACAATGAAAGGAGTCTAAGTTCTAAGCTTACCTCTTGTAGCACACACTTCTTGGTCAAGGATCACACACCAGACCTTCTATCTTTACAAAACAACAAGTTCACCCTTCCTAGGAGATGGCTTGTGCGCATACAATGATGAGGAGAACACTTTGGACAGCTTCCAAGGGTGAGGAACTCGGCTGGATAGTGAGGGAAAGGAGAGGAAAAAGCTTGCACTTGCTTGGTGGTTTAGGCCACGGCTTGAGAGGTGAGGGGAGAAGAGAGTTGGCTTAGTCTTTCTTTCTCCAAGGACTCTTGCATTCACGGCTAGAAGGTGGGGGAAAAGGAAGGAAGTTGGTTGAATGTGCAAAGTGAGGCCAGCCCTTCCTTGTGCGCACAATTAAAGGGGAGAGGGAGGAGAGGTTGGAATGATGAGGCATCATGAAAATTTCTGATTTCTTGTGGGAGTGGGGCTGCAAGCTTGGTCAAAACAAGCAATGAGTTTGCTTCTTGCACACTCTAGGCGCATGCAAGGAGGTGAGGTGGGAAGTTGTCATCATGTGCACATGCAAGGGTGATCTCTTGGTCAACACTCTATGCAGATTTTGTGTCATAAAAATCTGATTTTGGAACTTCCCTTGTGCGGCCATGATGAGGAGTATGCAGCCCAAAATGATGCTAAGGAGTACAAGTGTCTTCTATGCAATAAGGTTGAAGGCAAAGGATGCACATGCAAGAGGTGAGGTGGCGGTCATGCAAGGCTGAATTGGAAGATTTTCCTAAGGCTTATCTACTTCTATTCTTATGCGCATGAATGAGTGGGAAAGGATACCTCTTGCCATGTGGAAGTTCCTTGATACCCAAGACAACCTTGTAGGACAAGGCTTTAAGGGAGATAAGAGTGGATACACATTGGGCTGAACTAGATGGATCCAAGAACCTCTTTGGGCCATCGGCCAACACATACAAGGATCCAACAAGACAAGTCTAAAGGTGACAAGTCCACACACACTAGCCCACTTCCCAAGTCCTATAAACACCAAGGCCTTATAACACACAATCAAATTACTCATATGATAAAAATTCACATGTCTACATATGTACTATCCTAACATTTTAATTTAAATACTTCACTAACTTACTTTAGTCTCATCCTAGGGTAAAGGTCATGTAATTCGCAAGCCATCAAACATACACATGCATCTATATCATTATAACACTTATGTATTTTACTAATTATGTGGGATGTTACACTCTCCCCACCAAATAGGAATTTTGTCCGCAAAATAAACTTACTTAAGAGCTAAACAGTTCTGGATAGCGATTCTGAATGTCGTCCTCGCGCTCCCAAGTAGCTTCAGCTGCCGATCTGTTGTTCCACAATACTTTCACCAAAGGAATCTCTTTAGAACGAAGTCGCTTGACGGATCTTTCAAGAATTTGGAACGGTTGCACTTGGTACGTCAGATCTTCCTTTAATTCTACTTCTTCAGGCCGTAACACGTGAGATGGATCAGAGAGATACCTCCGTAGCTGCGACACATGAAATACATTGTGAATTCCTGACAGATTGGGTGGTAAAGCCAACCGGTATGCAGACTCTCCAATCCGGTCCATAATCAGATATGGTCCTAAGTACCGTGGACTTAACTTCTTTACTCCCATTCTCCTTCCGAGTCCCGATGTAGGTGTGATTCTCAAAAATACATGGTCTCCGACTTCGAAAGATAGGGGCTTATGACGCTTGTCGTAATAACTCTTCTGTCTGACCTGAGCCCTCTGCATATTTTCTCGAGTCTTCTTTACCTGTTCGGATGTTTCTTGAATTAGATCAGGTCCTAACATACTTCGCTCACCCACTTCAGTCCAGCATAAAGGGGATCTGCATTTTCTCCCATACAAAGCTTCATACGGTGCCATCTGAATACTGGAGAGGTAACTGTTGTTGTAAGCAAATTCAATCAAAGAAAGATGATTATCCCAGCTGCCTCCTAACTCCAAAACGCATGCTCGCAACATGTCCTCTAAAGCTTGAATAGTGCGTTCTGTCTGTCCATCGGTCTGCGGGTGGTAAGCAGTACTCAATCTCAAGTGGGTCCCTAATGCTCTTTGAAAAGATTCCCAGAACTTAGATGTAAACTTGGGATCACGATCACTGACAATACTCGTAGGAACTCCGTGCAGCTTCACAATCTCCTGCAGGTAAATTCTGGCAAGCCTCTCTGTATTGTATGTGGTTCTAACACACAAGAAATGAGCTGACTTCGTTAATCGATCGACAATCACCCAGATAGCATCATATCCTTCTCGCGTCCGAGGAAGTCCAACTACAAAATCCATCGCAATACTGTCCCACTTCCATTCGGGAATCTCCAAAGGTTGAAGGAGTCCCGAAGGTTTCTGATGTTCGTACTTCACCTTTTGACAAGTTAGGCATCGAGATACATACTCAGCAATATCACGCTTCATACCCGGCCACCAAAACGAGGTCTTCAAATCATGGTACATCTTTGTGGATCCAGGATGAACTGCATACTTACCCTTGTGAGCCTCCTGCAAAACTTCTTGCTTCAACTCTTCATTCGGCACTACTAACCGACCTTGGAATCTCCAAATATCATTCTCATCCTTTACTGCATCTTGGTTACCAACCAATTCACGGTCTAACTCTTCATCTCTCTGAGCTTCCTTAATTCTACTGAGCAACTCATTCTCCACTTTTATATTTCCCAATCTTATGCTATGTCCTCTCTCGACTACAGACAAATTCAAATCTCGAAAGGCCTCAAACAATTTCAATTCTTCCATCATCAGAGTTGCAGTGTGCAGTGTCTTCCTACTCAGGGCGTCAGCTACCACGTTTGCCTTTCCTGGGTGGTATCTAAGTTCAAACTCATAGTCCTTCAGAAATTCCATCCACCGTCGTTGCCGCATATTCAGCTCCTTCTGATCGAACAAGTACTTCAGACTCTTATGATCGCTGAACACGTCAAACTGCGAACCATACAAGTGGTGCCTCCAGATTTTAAGTGCGAACACTATAGCTGCTAACTCCAAATCATGCGTAGGATAATTTTCTTCGTGAGGCTTTAGTTGTCGAGAAGCATAAGCTACCGCCATACGATCTTGCATCAACACGCATCCAAGTCCTTTCAGCGACGCATCACAGTATACTTCGAACTTTCGGGTAGGGTCCGGAATCGTGAGTACGGGAGCACTCGTTAACCTGCTCTTCAATTCCATGAAACATTCTTCACAAGCTTCAGTCCACTCAAACGGCTTATCCTTCCGAGTGAGACGGGTAAGAGGTTGTACTATCTGAGAGAAATTCTGGATAAACCTTCGATAATATCCAGCAAGACCTAAGAAACTTCTTACTTCAGTGACAGTCTTGGGTCGTTCCCAATTCATGACTGTAACACCCACTTTTGTATGCATCCAAGAGGGTTGTTTGCTAGAATCGTATTAGAGTTACAGCGGTATGGAACCATTCTTTTGAATACTTTATCAAATATTATTTAATTTGAACAATAAAAGATCCAGGGTTGATTCTTATAAAACCTATTAACAACATGAAATCATTATCAATCATAGGAAATTTTAATTATAAAACACTTTGCTGAATTTTCTATACTTTTCAGAAAACCTTGCTGCCTTATAAAATCCGTATAAAATCGAATTCAGATGCGATAAAAAATATTCCAAGCTTCTGAAAAACTAGACATCCGGGGCATCGCATACATATAAATTATACGCGATTCGGAGGTGAATAGCCCCACGGAACAGAACGCTCAAGTTGCTTGAGCATTCTGTCCGTTTTCAGGAAAACCAGTTGTAAAGCAAAGCTTATTAAAATTCGCACAGGTTTCGGATAAAAATAAAACCTGCACAGTTTGAAAGTAAATTCTCGGGGCTTCGCGTGCATATAAAATAATAGAAAATCGGAGTTCGTTTGCCCCTTGAAACATGACCCGTAAGGTACCTGTAAAACTGTTAAAATTCGATACTTAAAGAAACGTTCAAAAACCCTTTTCACAAAACATTTCCAAAACAGTCACTGCTCATAAAAGAATCAAAACAAAATAGAAGATGATAAAGTCTACAGTCATCCAAGAGTACCGAAATATAAAGTATTACAGTCATCCAACAATCAAACAGTGACAGCAAAAATCCATGCATCAGCAAGCAACAGCAACTTCACTTCTTCAAAAGCTTTTACGTCCTCCTGCCATTTTGGAAAATAGCAGCCCCGAAGGGGTGAGAAAAATCCCAGTAGTGTGGCAACAAAACCAGTAATATAACAGTATTAACTAGGCACAAAATCATAACAGTCACTTCAACATATCCTTGTTTCTTTTCCTTTTTCTTTTTCATCATATTCATATATATAGCGCATATAACGCCTTTCCTTTTCATCATATTCATATATTGCGTATATAACGCCCTTTCCTTTGCGCTTTTAGCACCGTCGTGCGCGCACTTCACAGTGGAATCAAATATACCCTTGGCACCTGAGCTCCCTGTGGATTCCAACTGTGGGCCTATGCGGACTGATGCCAAGTGTCCCATACCCCGGTACCTTGGGGATGCCTATATGATGCTTGCTCAAACACATGGTCCTGTACATAACTATTCTAAAACAAGGCCTATATGATCATGATATATGCATGTCATGCTATGCTTTCACACACAAAGCTTAAAAATGCGGTATGATGTAAGGTGCATGCTTATATACCTTTCATATAGCCATCACGGCACATATACTTTTCATATGCGTTATGCTGCCTCATAACGTCTTTACCTCATAATCATATAGCCATCACGGCACATTTTTGGCAGTTTCCTTTCATCATAATGGAACATAATATTTTTACGGCATATGGAGCATCATGTCACAATTTTATACCAGTAGTCAATAGTCACATTAGGTAATATCGCCTGACACTTACCTCGTGTCTTTAACATTCTTTGTCAAACATCATCAAGCCACATATCAATTAAACATTCCAATGAGCTAGGATCTTGTGCACCTAATCAAATAGATACATATACATATCCAATCAGAATTTATCTCATAGCACCATATACATCACATAGAGTTCCCTGATGTTAGGAGTCTTTGCACCTAATCAACCAGTTACCAAAACTGCATTTTATTATTTATTATACATCAAATGTTCTTTTCATGCAGTCAAAGTTTTAACTGAGATTCCAAGCTTCATATACTAAATTAATTCCTTACTTGATCGCTTTAATTTTTTATTGTTGATTAGGCATTGTAACTTAATTCCCTTATACCTGTACCCTGGTTTTTATTACCATCCACTAGAGGCCACTACTTTATCATGTCTATACATTCCTATACGGTTTAGGGGTCATTAAAAGGCAAAATCCAATCTGTCTACATAGGCTAAGGTACATGCACAGTTTGGTTTTAGGCTAGTAACTAGATGCATAAAGTCCATTCATCAACAAGACCTTTATCTCAAGTTCAAGAATGTGTTATAGGGCCTTAACATGCTGTCTACGAAATTATCAGTACAACAAGATAAAATTCCTTAGTCTAATTCCTTAGTTGTTAACACACAGAAAATTTCCCAAAGTCCATCATATAAACCGATTCGATCTATAGACCCCAAACAAGCGATTATAATCTTTTCTGTAGCAAACCCCCACCAACAACACTTAAGCATAAGGGATTAGCCAGATGACATGATGATTTGATTATTAGAGCACACGCAAAGCCTAATCTATTTTCTTAATCCAAGGACAACTCCGAAATTCATTGTGATTCATGTTCCAAGCTGGTAAAACAGTTTTCAGATTTACATGCATTAAAATGACTGCTACACAAGTGAACAGAAATGGGTAGGCATGACAAAGGGAGTAAACTTCTTCCTACTTCCTCAAGGATGTCGAGACAGAGATGGTGCAAGGGTTTCTAAGGATTGACTTACCTCTTCTTCTCTCTGCAGACACATACAGGAGATTTATCTACTCTCCAAGAACCGATTTCCAGCTCCTAGGTAAAGGCTGTCTTCGGCTGGACAAAAGAAGGAGAATGACTGTGAACTCATTGTTGCTTCTGCATGTGAGATGGAATCCTCATCAGCCGAACATGGTAGAGGAGACAAGGAAACTACAGCAACACCCTTCATCTCCCAAATGAGGTCCTCGGCCAAGCAAGAAAAAGGGATAAGATGGAAGCAAGATAACGGTTCTGCCAAAGTAGGAAAAAGAAGAAAGAATGTGTCTAGGTGTTTTGTTTCTTCCTTGCAACACTCACGGCTAGCAGAGATGAAAGGTGTTCCTTCTATAAGGTGCATTAAAGGTTCCTTCTATATGCAGAAAACCATGGGAGAAGCATCTCATCTCCTGGAGGTTGGCCATCAGCCGAACAAGAGAATGGGAGTGGGGAATTGCTCATGTGCAGTCCCCTTGCTAGCTGCATTCGGCAGGCTGGTGGGAAGGTAGGAGGAGAATGGATATGCAATTTTTTCTGGTTGATGCTTGTGGGATTTCATGACCTGAGGGGGGTATAAATAGGGGCTGAGTTTGATCAATAAGTATTGCATGGTGATTCAATGATCACAACGCATGTGCAGGGAAAAAGGGTGATATAATTATCTTAGTCAAAGTGGCAGCAAGCTTGGACTATATTTCTCTCTGATCATGCGCACAAGAGGAGGAGAGGGATAGCTTTGGATGAATACTTATCATGTCTTGGCCAATGGAATTACCTCTGCAGATTTCCTTCAAGACAAGTAGCCACATACAATGGTTGTAGGTTTAGAGTGAATGCACAAGGTTCCCCTTCCCAAGAGATCTCAGATTTTTCTGCCCATTTCCTATCATGCAGACCTGACCTCTCTCCCTCCAAAGCTGCATGATGACAAGGCTGCCACAAGCTACCAGCCTGCTCATTTCAGCGCAGCACAAGGGACAAGCAAGTGGCATAGGTTGTGTGTAAGTGTGCTAAGTGAGCTGCAAAAGCAAGGGAGTTTAAACCAAGGTCTGTTCAAGTGCACAAAGCTGGACGGTTTGATGGTGATGGGTGAGAGTATGCAGCAGCTTACTCTTCTCACACTGCCCTATGCGCACAAGTTCTGGTGGTAGGTTCTGGTTGCTGCTCCAAGTGGTATTCGGCCAAGAAGAGATGGGTGAGAGTAGTTTGCTCAATGACAGAAAGGGTGCGCCTAGGATGAATAAAGAAGTGACCCCAACTCAGATCTGAATGTGCAGTGAGAAGAGACAAGAAAGTATGATAGCTATTGCCCTATGTAGAGTGGTGAGGCTTCCCAAAGGGCAAGGTGACAGCCTGCACAAAGTTGTCTTCACTCCAAAGGTTGCGTGGAGAGCAGGAAGGAGCTGTCATGCAGTCCTTAAAGCCACAAAAATCAGCATATGACTCTCCCTATGCGCACAAGAGACGGACTAAAGGGGTAAGGGCTGTCATGTGATGAAAGCTACAACTCCTCAAAAGCAAAAGTCAGAAATCTGCACCTCTTCTGCGCATAGGAGACCGTGAAGGAGGATGACAACACAAGAGATGACAAGGCTGATACTTAGGCTACTAACACAAGTAATGGCAGGTTTCTTCCTTGAACTAAGCGCACCAAGGGAGGTAGAAAGGGACAGCAGATGGCAGCATGTAGTGTCATGAGGAGCTAGAAGCATTCATGCCAAGGAGAGGGGGGAAAAGGGTGCGCACAATGCAGAAAAGGAAGGCTGTGCACAGGCTGAATTGTGCAGCCTAGGGGGGTTAAGTTGCAGCAAAAAGCAAGTCAAATTTGTTCCAATTGCTACCCATTATGCGCACAAGGAAAGAGGTGAGAAGGTAGTGTGATTTGAGGTTGTCTTATGACACAAGCCACCAGCTTGTACACTCCCCAAAGCTGCGCAAGAAACAAGGAAATAAAGGGGTGACTTACTTGCTTGCCAACCGAACTTCCTGCCAAAAGGTGCAGATTTGTGGGGGTTTCAAAAATAAGCATATGGTAAGCAAGGGTTGGATAAGGCTCTCCAATGCTCTAGGGCCGTGGGTCAAGACAAGGTGTGACCACAACTTATTAAAGTCCAAAGGTCCTAAGTGCTCAAGCACCAACCCACTAAGTTAATAGGTTCCCCAAGTCTTTTAAACACTATCTTATGTCATATATGATACAATCAAACATGTCTATACTCTTCAATTAAATTTCTATATGCCTAAAATAAATATTTCCTTTAGTCGTAATTCTATTTATTCTCTAAGTTAAACCCATCCAATTCTATGGAAAACTATGTATTTCAAAGACAAGACAACCACTTCATACACTTACGAATTCCTAGCATGCTTTACCCCTAAATGCAAGTTATGTAATTTCCTAATCATGCGGGATGTTACACTCTCCCCACCAAATTTGAAGTTTGTCCCCAAACTTCGTTCTACCATTCTGAAACTACTTAAGTCGGATACTACACACACTTATAATCATGCCAGACCTAACATCCCCTTATGTTAGGCATTCAACAAAGTCATCAATTAATTCAAAGTATTACAAACCAATTGCACCATACATAGTCATTAGACAACATATAACAAAATTTTAATTGTGCGTTAGGGAATAAAATCTTTTCAAAGCTTATTCATAACAGTCAAATTTCTATTTTCTTCTTACCCGAAAATCAAAGACCATAATCGACCCATGGACTCTAGTTATCCAAAAATCATAATGAGGCTCAAGTCTTTATTACCTACTTAGTTAGCAACTAAACACATCTAGAAGTACGGTAATTCTTACTGTATAAATTCTATATTTGATAGTTGACCGACAATGACCAACCACTGGTGTCTTCTACTTTCGTGCTCTCCTTTTAAGGCTTAGAGAAATTTTATTCTAGTGCTCAACAAAACGTGAACCTGGTCCTATACCAGCATACTGTTGATTATCTTTCAATTGCTCATTACGTGTGTCCACCTCATTGGCACTCCATTTCTCTTATTTGCCCACCTGCTACATTTACCCTACTAAAAGTACACGTAATTACCTACAAGGTGACCTTTAGATTTTATGCATTCTAAGTTGAGGGTCAGTAGTTTGGTTCATCAGATTATTTCCCAGTTGCTACAAACAAAAAAATATTACCATCCCTACTTAGACAAATTTCAACACAATCGGCTCTAGATGCCTACTATTTGCATAGACAGGACTAATTAACTGAGACCTTCACTATACTCATTTTATCGATGCACTTTACACGTTACAGCTTATAATTTCGCCTATCACCTATTTAATCCTTACCCATAAAGAAGTTTTAATAAACACTTCACAAACATCGCGAACCGACTTTACTAATCTACAGAAAATTAAATCAATATAACCGGACACCTCAGATTCCAATATTATAATGTAGGAGGGTCTTTGCAAATTCACCGAGGTTCATCACAAACAAAATTCAGCAATTGTTTTTACTTTCTAGCGATCTTAGTCCATCACTATTGAGGTATAGGAATTTTAACAGCATCAATTTAGTTAGCAGCACATTATTTACTAATATCTTGAGGAAACGGAATTTCATTAATGAGTACTGCTTTTGTCTAGTGCTTAGGATTTAGAAGACACCCCTAATTAAAGTCTAACATGCCTTTTGTACATATCACGTAAGATGGTACCTCAGATACTGTCTGCCAAGTACACCCATATGAGAAAAGTTCCTCGAGCTTTCCGCCGTCCTAGGTACCTCGGATGTAGTTGACTTCACAGATCAGAGGATCCATTACCCATGATATGAACTTTCGAATTATAACTAAAACTGAACAGCTACCAATCATAACCCTTCAAACAGACTGGACTTTGCACAAAACCACACTTTAATTCCAGATTTCAAATACTCCTTTATAACCGTTACACTTGACAAATTGGTACCCAAAGCTAATAATGTCTTTTCATGATTTTTAACCTATTAACAGAAGACTCCTCGTTAGATGCCAACACAAAGTTTTCACGTATTTAATTTACCAAACAGAGGTTACTTACTCATACACAACTTAATCAGTGATTCATTACTACGTCCACTTATATGGTTCCACAGATTTTAGTTTACTTATTCTAGTTATTCAAGTCATTCCCTAGATTCAATTCCTAACTAGTTATCAAACAAAGACACCTAACAGAACTTTTTCCTAGTCGATTCTCGGTGTTTGACGGTTTGATACCCCCATGTTACCGAAGAATGTGTTGGCCAGACCCATTCTCAGAACAACTGGAGCATCACCTCATCACACACTGGGAATCGTCAATTTCCATGCTTTATTATTTATTCTAAATTCAGGCATTAATTATGGCCAATTACACATCAGAATGGATTCCGTAGAAGATTTTGTGAGTTTTTCGACGCAAAATGGATTCCGTAGAAGATTTTTGACGGAAAATGTATTCCGTCGAAAATGGATGAATTAAATTAATGCAAAAGAAATTTATTTTGTGAAGTTTTTCGACGGAAAATGAATTCCGTCGAAAATGGATGAATAAAATAAATGCAAAAGAAATTGATATTGTGAAATTTTTCGATGGAAAACGGATTCCGTCGAAAATGGATGAATAAAATAAATGCAAAAGAAATTGATTTTGTGAACTTTTTCGACGTAAAATGGATTCCGTCGAAGATTTTGGACGGAAAATGAATTCCGTCGAAAATGGATGAATAAAATAAATGCAAAAGAAATTGATTTTGTGAAGTTTTTCGACGGAAAATGGATTCCGTAGAACATTTTTTATGGAAAATGGATTCCGTCGAAGATTTTGGACGGAAAATGAATTCCGTCGAAAATGGATGAATAAAATAAATGCAAAAGAAATTGATTTTGAGAAGTTTTTCGACGGAAAATGGATTCCGCCGAAGATTTTGGACGGAAAATGAATTCCGTCGAAAATGGATGAATAAAATAAATGCAAAAGAAATTGATTTTACGAAGTTTTTCGATGAAAAATGGACTCTGTCGAAGATTTTTGACGAAAAATGTATTCCGTCGAAAATGGATGAATAAAATAAATGCAAAAGAAATTGATTTTGTGAAGTTTTTCGACGGAAAAAGAATTTCGTCGAAATTGGATTAATAAAATAAATGCAAAAGAAATTGATTTTGTGAAGTTTTTAGACGGAAAATGGATTCCGTCGAAGATTTTTGTTGGAAAATGAATTCCGTCGAAAATGGATGAATAAAATAAATGCAAAAGAAATTGATTTTGTGAAGTTTTTCGACGGAAAATGGATTCTGTCAAAGATTTTTGACGGAAAATGAATTCCGTCGAAAATGGATGAATAAAATAAATGCAAAAGAAATTGATTTTGTGAATTTTTTCGACGTAAAATAGATGCCGTCGAAGATTTTTGAAGGAAAATGATTTTCGTCGAAAATGGATGAATAAAATAAATGCAAAAGAAATTGATTTTATGAAGTTTATCGACGAAAAATGGATTCCGTCGAAAACGGATTAATAAAATAAATGCAAAAGAAATTGATTTTGTGATGATTTTTGACGGAAAATGGATTCCATCGAAGATTATTGACGGAAAATGTATTCCGTCGAAAATGGATGAATTAAATTAATGCAAAATAAATTTATTTTGTGAAGTTTTTCGACGGAAAATGAATTCCGTCGAAAATGGATGAATAAAATAAATGCAAAAGAAATTGATATTGTGAAATATTTCGATGGAAAATGGATTCCGTCGAAAATGGATGAATAAAATAAATGCAAAAGAAATTGATTTTATGGATTTTTCGATGGAAAATGGATTCCGTCGAAGATTTTTGACGGAAAATGAATTCCGTCGAAAATGGATGAATAAAATAAATGCAAAAGAAATTGATTTTGTGAAGTTTTTCGACGTAAAATGGATTCCGTCGAAGATTTTGGACGGAAAATGAATTCCGTCGAAAATGGATGAATAAAATAAATGCAAAAGAAATTGATTTTATGAAGTTTTAAGATGGAAAATGGATTCCGTCGAAGATTTTTTTAGAAAAATGTTTTCCGTCGAAAACGGATTAATAAAATAAATGCAAAAGAAATTGATTTTGTGAAGATTTTTGACGGAAAATGAATTCCGTCGAAAACGGATGAATAAAATAAATGCAAAAGAAATTGATTTTGCGAAGTTTTTCGACGGAAAATGGATTCCGTCGATGATTTTTGACAAAAAATGAATTCCGTCGAAAATGGATGAATAAAATAAATGCAATAGAAATTGATTTGATGAAGTTTTTCGACGAAAAATAGATTCTGTCGAAGATTTTTGACGAAAAATGTATTCCGTCGAAAACGGATGACTAAAATAAATGCAAAAGAAATTGATTTTGTGAAATTTTTCGACGGAAAAAGGATTTCGTCGAAAACGGATTAATAAAATAAATGCAAAGAAAATTGATTTTGTGAGTTTTTCGACGCAAAATGGATTCCGTCGAAGATTTTTGACGGAAAATGTATTCCGTCGAAAATGGATGAATAAAATAAATGCAAAAGAAATTGATATTGTGAAATTTTTCGATGGAAAACGGATTCCGTCGAAAATGGATGAATAAAATAAATGCAAAAGAAATTGATTTTATGATGTTTTTCGATGGAAAATGGATTCCGTCGAAGATTTTTGAAGGAAAATGAATTCCGTCGAAAATGGATGAATAAAATAAATGCAAAAGAAATTGATTTTATGAAGTTTTTCGACGAAAAATGGATTCCGTCGAAGATTTTTGACGAAAAATGTATTCCGTCGAAAATGGATGAATAAATAAATGCAAAAGAAATTGTTTTTGTGTAGTTTTTCGACGGAAAAAGATGAATAAAATAAATGCAATAGAAATTGATTTGCATTTCGTCGAAAACGGATTAATAAAATACATGCAAAAGAAATTAATTTTGTGAAGTTTTTCGACGGAAAATGGATTCCGTCGAAGATTTTGGACGGAAAATGAATTCTGTCGAAAAAGGATGAATAAAATAAATGCAAAAGAAATTGATTTTATGAAGTTTTTGGTTGGAAAATGGATTCCGTCGAAGATTTTTGACGAAAAATGTATTCCGTCGAAAACGGATGAATAAAATAAATGCAAAAGAAATTGATTTTGGGAAGTTATTCGACGGAAAATGGATTCCGTTGAAGATTTTTTACCGAAAATGAATTTCACCGAAAACGGATGAATAAAAAAATGCAAAAGAAATTGATTTTGTGAAGTTTTTCGACGGAAAATGGATTCCGTCGAAGATTTTTGACCGAAAATGAATTCCGTCGAAAACGGATGAATAAAAAAATGCAAAAGAAATTGATTTTGTGAAGTTTTTCGACAGAAAAAGAATTTCGTTGAAAACGGAATAATAAAATAAATGCAAAAGAAATTGATTTTTTGAAGTTTTTCGACGGAAAATGGATTCCGTAGAAGATTTTTGATGGAAAATGGATTTCGTCGAAGATTTTTGACGGAAAATGAATTCCGACGAAAATGGATTAATAAAATAAATGCAAAAGAAATTGATTTTGTGAAGATTTTTGAATGAAAATGAATTCCGTCGAAAACGGATGAATAAAATAAATGCAAAAGAAATTGATTTTGCGAAGTTTTTCGACGGAAAATGGATTCCGTCGAAGATTTTTGAAGAAAAATGTTTTCCGTCGAAAACGGATTAATAAAATAAATGCAAAAGAAATTGATTTTGTGAAGATTTTTGACGGAAAATGAATTCCGTCGAAAACGGATGAATAAAATAAATGCAATAGAAATTGATTTGATGAAGTTTTTCGACGAAAAATAGATTCTGTCGAAGATTTTTGACGAAAAATGTATTCCGTCGAAAACGGATGACTAAAATAAATGCAAAAGAAATTGATTTTGTGAAATTTTTCGACGGAAAAAGGATTTCGTCGAAAACGGAATAATAAAATAAATGCAAAGAAAATTGATTTTGTGAGTTTTACGACGCAAAATGGATTCCGTCGAAGATTTTTGACGGAAAATGTATTCCGTCGAAAATGGATGAATTAAATTAATGCAAAAGAAATTTATTTTGTGAAGTTTTTCGACGGAAAATGAATTCCGTCGAAAATGGATGAATAAAATAAATGCAAAAGAAATTGATATTGTGAAATTTTTCGATGGAAAACGGATTCCGTCGATAATGGATGAATACAATAAATGCAAAAGAAATTGATTTTGTGAACTTTTTCGACGTAAAATGGATTCCGTCGAAGATTTTGGACGGAAAATGAATTTCGTCGAAAATGGATGAATAAAATAAATGCAAAAGAAATTGATTTTGTGAAGTTTTTCGACGGAAAATGGATTCCGTAGAACATTTTTTACGGAAAATGATTCCGTCGAAGATTTTGACGGAAAATGAATTCCGTCGAAAATGGATGAATAAAATAAATGCAAAAGAAATTGATTTTGTGAAGTTTTTCGACGGAAAATGGATTCCGTCGAAGATTTTTGACGGAAAATGAATTCCGTCGAAAATGGATGAATAAAATAAATGCAAAAGAAATTGATTTTACGAAGTTTTTCGATGAAAAATGGACTCTGTCGAAGATTTTTGACGAAAAATGTATTCCGTCGAAAATGGATGAATAAAATAAATGCAAAAGAAATTGATTTTGTGAAGTTTTTCGACGGAAAAAGAATTTCGTCGAAATTGGATTAATAAAATAAATGCAAAAGAAATTGATTTTGTGAAGTTTTTAGACGGAAAATGGATTCCGTCGAAGATTTTTGTTGGAA